>CAWUFW010002466.1:1622500-1630000 GCA_963921515.1 Calotriton arnoldi | reverse complement strand
ATGAATGGATAATGGGTGGATGGATGGATGGTCTATGAAGAGCATATGTATGAATGATGCTACTGAACATAGTGGATGGATGGATGGATGGATGATGGAATGATGGATGGATGAATGGGCTTTGAAGAGCATATGTATGAATAATGCCACTGAAGATGGATGGATGCTGGATGGATGGATGGGTGAATGGACGGATGGATGGGCTATGAAGAGCATATGATTAAATGATGCTCCTGAATATGATGCATGGATGGGTGGAGGATGGATGGATGGATGGATGGGCTACGAAGAGCATATGTATAAATGATGCTACTGAACATGATGGATGGATGGCTAGATGGATGGATGGGTAGGTGGATGGATGGACTGTGAAGAGCATATGTATAAATTATGCTACTGAACACGATGGATGGATGAACGGATGGATAGTTGGATGGATTATCTATGAAGAGCATGTGTTTGAATGATGCTATTGAACATGATGGATGGTTGGATGGGCTATGAAGAGCATATGTATGAATGATGCTACTGAAAATGATGGATGGATGAATGGATAATGGGTGGATGGATGGATGGGCTATGAAGAGCGTATGTATGAATGATGCTACTGAACATAGTGGATGGATGGATGATGGAATGATGGATTGATGAATGGGCTATGAAGAGCGTATGTATGAATAATGCTACTGAAGATGGCTGGATGGATGGATGGGTGAATGGATGGATGGATGGGCTATGAAGAGCATATGATTAAATGATGCTACTGAACATGATGCATGGATGGGTGGAGGATGGATGGGCTACGAAGATCATATGTATAAATGATGCTACTGAACATGATGGATGGATGGATGAATGGATGGATGGATGGGTAGGTGTATGGATGAATGGATGGATGGACTGTGAAGAGCATATGTATAAATTATGCTACTGAACACGATGGATGGATAGGTGGATGGATGATCTATGAAGAGCATGTGTTTGAATGATGCTATTGAACACGATGGATGGATGGATGTATGGATGGAGGGGCTATGAAGAGCGTATGTATGAATGATGCTACTGAGCATAGTGGATGGATGGATGGATGGATGAATGGATGGGCTATGAAGAGTGTATGGATGAATTATGCAACTGAACACAATCGTGGATGGTCTACGAAGAGCATCTGTTTGAATGATGATACTGAACATGATGTATCAATGGATGGATGGATGAGCTATGAAGAGCATATGTATAAATGATGCTACTGAACACAGTGAATGGATGGGTGGGCTATGCAGAGTGTATGTATGAATGATGCTACTGAAAACAATGGATGGATGAATGGATGATGGGTGGATGGATGGATGGATGGGCTATGAAGAGTGTATCTACGTATGATGTTACTGAACTTAGTGGATGGATGGACTGTGAAGAGCATATGTATGAATGATGCTACTGAACATGATGGGTGGATGAGCGGATGGAAAGGTGGATGGATGATCTATGAAGAGCATGTGTTTGAATGATGCTATTGAACACGATGGATGGATGGATGGATGAATGAGCTATGAAGAGCGTATGTATGAATGATGCTACTGAACATAGTGGATGGATGGATGAATGAATGAATGGATGGATGAGCTATGAATAGCGTATGTATAAATGATGCTACTGAACATAGTGGGTGGATGGGTGGGTGGATGGATGGGCTATGAAAAGATTATGGATGAATGATGCTACTGAACTCAATGGATGGATGGATGGATGGATGGAAGGAAGGATGGAAGGATAGATGGATGGATGGATGGACAGATGAATGGATGGATGGATGGATGGATGGATGGATGGATGGATGGATGGATGGATGGGCTATGAAGAGCATATGTATAAATGATGCTACTGAACACAGTGGATGGATGGATTGATGGATGGATGAATGGGCTATGCAGAGTGAATGTATGAATGATGCTACTGAAAACGATGGATGGATGATGGGTGGATTGATGGATGGATGGGCTATGAAGCTATGTATGATGCTACTGAACATAGTGGATGGATGGATGGAAGGCTGCATGAATAGATTGATGGATGGATGGGCTATGAAGAGCATATATATATTATGCTACTGAACATGATGGATGGATGGGCTATGAAGAGCGTATGTATGAATTATGCTACTGAAGATAGTGGATGGATGGAAGGATGGATGGATGGATGAATGGATGGATGGATGGGCTATGAACAGCATTTGTATGATTGATGCTACTGAACATAGTGGATGAATAAATGGATGGATGAGCTATGAAGAGCGTATGTATGAATGATGCTACTGAACATAGTGGATGGATGGATGGATGGATGGATGGATGGATAGATGGATGGGTGGATGGATGGATGGATGGATGGGCTGTGAAGAGTGTACTGAACATAATCATGGATGGTCTATGAAGAGCATGTGTTTGAATGATGCTACTGAACATGATGGATATGATGGATGGATGGATCGATGGATGAATAGATGGATCAATGGATTAATGGATCGATGGATGGCCTATGAAGAGCATATTTATGAATGATGCTACTGCATACAATGGTGGATGGTCTATGAAGAGCATGTGTTTGAATGATGCTATTGAGCATGATGGATGGATGGATGGATGGATGGAAGGATGGGCTATGAAGAGCATATGTATGAATGATGCTACTGAACATAGTGGATTGATTGATGGATGGATGGATGGATGGATGGATGGATAGATGGATGGGCTATGAAGAGCCTATGTATGAATGATGCTACTGAATATAGAGGATGGATGGATGGATTGGCTAAGAAACGTGTATGTATGAATGATGCTACTGAACATAGTGGATAGATAGATAGATGGATGGATGGATGGGTGGATGGATGGATGTGCTATGAAGAGTGTATGGATGAATGATGACACTGAACACAATGGATGGATGGGTGGGTGGGTGGGTGGGCTATGAAGAGTGTATGGATGAATGATGGTACTGAACACAATGGATGGATGGATGGATGGATGGATGGATGGATGGATGGATGGATGGATGGGTTGATGGATGGGTGGGTGGATGGATGGGCTATGAAGAACATATGTATAAATTATGCTACTGAACAAGATGGATGGATGGATGGGTGGATAGATGGGCTATGAAGATCATATATATATGAATTATGCTACTGAACATAGTGGATGGATGGATGGATGGATGATTGATGGATGGGCTATGAAGAGTGTATGTATGAATGATGCTACTGAACATGATGGATGGATGGATGGATGGGCTATGAAGAGCATATGTATACATGATGGATGGATGGATGGATGGATGGATGTATGGATGGGCTATGAAGAACATATATATGAATGATGTTAATGAACACTATGGATGGATCGGTGGTTTGGTGGGTGGATGTATGAACTGAGCAGGTGAAATAAGAGGGTAGAGATGTGCTGACAAAGTGGCAGATGCTAGAGAGAAAGAGAACTGAGGAGAAAAGCAGACAGCTGGTTGTAGAGACAGGTGGTAGGAGAGTGTTGTACACTAAGGGGCAAATTAATGAATGATCAGATGGGTGGACAAAGAAGGTTGTGTAACTAATCACCCTGCGTCAAGTGAAAGATGCGTAACTCAGAGGAGCCAGGACTGCATGGTAGCACGGCCCCAACCCTACAGCCAGGTGTGCAGTGAGCATGCCCTGAGCGTGTCCAAGCAGCACTAGGCGCACCACAGTAAAACAGACCAGAGTAAACACGAAGCACATGCAGGACAATAATGCCCCTCCCTCCACAAGCACAGAAAGCCCTCCAACCTGCCTGATGACTGACGAACGATGGTAACAGCCGACTTTGGGAGATACAAGGTACAAATACTGGCTCCGCCCCTGATTCACGCACTAATGAGGCGAAACATTAATTACTGGATCAACAGGGAACATGTTGGGGAAGTCATGTTTTTGAATGCCAAATCGAATATGCGCAGGTATCGATTCGCGGACCATAAGATTGTTTGTGTTTGACGAACACCCCTCCAGTCCATGCGCTGCCTTTGGGATACTTTTTATTATTACTTACCAGATGAGCACCACCTGGCACTGGCGATGTCCTTTAACCATCTCACTGTGGCCACTCAACATCAGTCCAGACCATGTGATGCTACTGAACACGATGGATGGATGGATGGATGGACTGTGAAGAACATATGTATAAATGATGCTACTGAACACGATGGATGGATGAACGGATGGATAGATGGATGGATGGTCTATGAAGAGCATGTGTTTGAATGATGCTATTGAACATGATGGATGGATGGATGGATGAATGGATAAATGGATGGATTGATGGATGGGCTATGAAGAGCCTATGTATGAATGATGCTACTGAATATAGTGGGTGGATGGATGGATGGATGGATAGATGGATGGATGGATGGATGGATGGATGGATGGATGGATTGGCTAAGAAACGTGTATGTATGAATGATGCTACTGAACATAGTGGATAGATAGATAGATAGATGGGTGGATGGATGGATGGATGTGCTATGAAGAGTGTATGGATGAATGATGACACTGAACACAATGGATGGATGGATGTAAGGATGGGTGGGTGGGCTATGAAGAGTGTATGGATGAATGAGGGTACTGAACACAATGGATGGATGGATGGGTTGATGGATGGGTGGATGGATGGGCTATGAAGAACATATGTATAAATGATGCTACTGAACAAGATGGATGGATGGATGGATGGTTGGGTGGATGGATGGTCTATGAAGATCATTTATATGAATTATGCTACTGAACATAGTGGATGGATGGATGATTGATGGATAGGCTATGAAGAGTGTATGTATGAATGATGCTATTGAACATAGTGGATGGATGGATGGATGGTCTATGAAGAGCATATGTATAAATGATGCTACTGAACATGGTGGATGGATGGATGGATGGATGGATGGATGGGCTATGAATAGCGTATGTATGATTTATGCTACTGAACATAGTGGATGGATGGATGGGCTATGAAGAGCGTATGTATAAATGATGCTACTGAACATGATGGATGGATGGATGGACGGATGGATGGATGAATGGATGGATGGGCTATGAAGAGCATACGCATATACTATGCTACTGAACATGATGGATGGATGGATGGATGTATGGGCTATGAAGAGCATATGCATATACTATGCTACTGAACATGATGGATGGATGGATGGATGGATGGATGGGCTATGAAGAGCATATGCATATACTATGCTACTGAACATGATGGATGGATGGATGGATGGATGGATGGATGGATGGATGGATGGACGGACGGATGGATGGATGGATGGGCTATGAAGAGCATATGTATACATGATGGATGGATGGATGGATGGATGGATGGATGGATGGATTGATGGATGGGCTATGAAGAACATATATATGAATGATGTTAATGAACACTATGGATGGATTTGTTGTTTGGTGGGTGGATGTATGAACTGAGCAGATGAAATAAGAGGGTAGAGATGTGCTGACAAAGTGGCAGATGCTAGAGAGAAAGAGAACTGAGGAGAAAAGCAGACAGCTGGTTGTAGAGACAGGTGGTAGGAGAGTGTTGTACACTAAGGGGCAAATTAATGAATGATCAGATGGGTGGACAAAGAAGGTTGTGTAACTAATCACCCTGCATCAAGTGAAAGATGCATAACTCAGAGGAGCCAGGACTGCATGGTAGCACGGCCCCAACCCTACAGCCAGGTGTGCAGTGAGCATGCCCTGAGCGTGTCCAAGCAGCACTAGGCGCACCACAGTAAAACAGACCAGAGTAAACACGAAGCACACGCAGGACAATAATGCCCCTCCCTCCACAAGCACAGAAAGCCCTCCAGCCTGCCTGATGACTGACGAATGATGGTAACAGCCGGCTTTGGGGGATGCAAGGTACAAATACTGGCTCCGCCCCCGATTCACGCACTAATGAGGCGAAACATTCATTACTGGATCAATAGGGAACATGTTGGGGAAGTCATGTTTTTGAATGCCAAATCGAATATGCGCAGGTATCGATTCGCGGACCATAAGTTTGTTTGTGTTTGACGAACACCCCTCCAGTCCATGCGCTGCCTTTGGGATACTTTTTATTATTACTTTCCAGATGAGCACCACCTGGCACTGGCGATGTCCTTTAACCATCTCACTGTGGCCACTCAACGTCAGTCCAGACCATGTGATGCTACTGAACATGATGGATGGATGGATGGATGGATGGGCTGTGAAGAGTGTATGGATGAATGATGCTACTGAACATAATCATGGATGGTCTACGAAGAGCATGTGTTTGAATGATGCTACTGAACATGATGGATGGATGGATCAATGGATGGATCAATAGATCAATGGATCGATGGATGGCCTATGAAGAGCGTCTATATGAATGATGCTACTGAACACAATGGTGGATGGTCTATGAAGAGCATGTGTTTGAATGATGCTATTGATCATGATGGATGGATGGATGGATGGATGGATGGATGGATGGGCTATGAAGAGCCTATTTTTGAATGATGCTACTGAATATAGTGGATGGATGGATGGATGGATTGGCTATGAAACGTGTATGTATGAATGATGCTACTGAACATAGTGGATGGATGGATGGATGGATGGATGGATGGATGGATGGATGGATGGATGGATGGGCTATGAAGAGTGTATGGATGAATCATGCTACTGAACAGAATGGATGGATGATCTATGAAGAGCATATGTATAAATGATGCTACTGAACATGAAGGATGGATGGATGGATGGATGGGCTATGAATAGCGTATGTATGATTTATGCTACTGAACATAGTGGATGGATGGTTGGATGGGCTATGAAGAGCATATGTATTATTTATGCTACTGAACATAGTGGATGGTTGGATGGATGGATGGATGGCCTCTGAAGAGCATATGCATATACTATGCTACTGAACATGATGGATGGATGGATGGATGGATGGATGGATGGATGGATGGATGGATGGATGGATTGATGGATGAATGGATGGATGGGCTATGAAGACCATATGTATACATGATGCTACTGAACATGATGGATGGATGGATGGATGGATGGATGGATGGGTGGATGGATGGATGGGCTATGAAGAGCATATATATGAATGATGCTACTGAACATAGTGGATTGATGGATGGATGGGCTATGAAGAGTGTATGTATGAATGATGCTACTGAACATAGTGGATGGATGGATGGATGGTCTATGAAGAGCATATGTATAAATGATGCTACTGAACATGATGGATGGATGGATGGATGGATGGATGGATGGATGGATGGATGGATGGATGGGCTATGAAGAGCGTATGTATGATTTATGCTACTGAACATAGTGGATGGATGGATGGATGGTCTATGAAGAGCATATGTATAAATGATGCTACTGAACATGATAGATGGATGGATGGATGGGCTATGAAGAGC